>CM046799.1:17177512-17187512 GCA_025617405.1 Perca schrenkii | reverse complement strand
TTTTCTTTGTCTGTGGAAAACATGCACTAATTGAAAGGTGGAACTTACAGTACAAGAAAAGAAAAAGATCATGATATTTCAAGACAACTCACTCGGACTCAATGTGCTATCTTCATTCTGTTCTGTGCAGTATACATTTATTTTAGGAGGTTATAATAACATTATGGCTTGTAAAACCCTTGCGCTGAGGAAGTTTGTCTCTCAGCGGGCATTTCATTTCTCATTTGGATTGTAATTCGGCGATTGCACAACTTCTCTACTGAGAGACAGTGGTGGATTGGGAAGGTTTCAGCTGTGTGCACAGTGAATTTCAGGTCTTTGGTGGAGATTCTCCCTGTTTGTAAAGATATTACACCAGACTCTTAATGTTGCAGCACTTTCTGTTCCACAAGATGGGATGTTACAGTGTATGTACTCAAGTGATGAAAAATGGTTGATCAGAGACATACCAAAAAACATCTTCTACCAAATTGCTTTTCTTAGGTTCTCTTTTCACTTAATCTCCTGCCCAGCATTCATTTTGGTAATTGACAATACAAATTGACTCGTTTCCACTTCAAGTCAAACAAAGATGATGTGGCACATTTCAATCTGTTTCTAAAATACTCTGGCTTTGTCAAACTTTCAAAAACTTGTTAATGTTATGTGGGTGAGCAGAGACACCTAGTGGCTGCCCTCATTGAAATACATCTAAGAATACATGTTAACAGGGGTTTAAAGCATATAGAATAGTATCCACATGTTTTTTTTTTGTTTTTTGTTCAGCTTACAAAATCAAAGTAATTGTGATCAGGTTTTTAAATACTTAAAAAAACTTAGTCAAGATAACTAGTCAAGCCCACATTGCTGCCCACTGTGGTTTCTTGTGTACAACACAAGAAGACTTTTCTGCAACACTGAGTAGGAGTGAAAGAGTTCAAGCGCCTTGTGGAGGAGGACAATGTGTTCATCTTTTACATCTTCTCAGCACTTATTATAGCTTATCGACCTACAATCACCCTGTAATCTAAAAGGATAATACAGTTCTTGTCACACATACTGAGGATTTCTTGCTTATACAGTAACTTCAACCATAATATCAAGTACATAAACAGAGTGCCTTGTCAATATTACATTTTGAATGAATTTTACATTATTTGTCTAAAATAGTGACTGTTTTTGAAAGCCCTAGTTCTTCCCTCGTCACTGACTGAAATATCCTTACAGGTGCTGAATCTGGTCCAGTCCTACGTGACCCTGCGTGTGCCTCTCTACGTGTCGTATGTGTTCCACTCTCCTGTTGGAACTGGCGGCTGGCAGCACTTTGACCTGCAGTCAGAGCTGCGTCTCACTTTTGTGTATGACACAGCCATTCTCTGGAAGGATGGCATCGGCAGCCCCCCGCAGGCCGAGTTACAAGGTAAGCTCCCAAGACCGTGAATATGTTATGTTTTGCGGTTCTGGACTCAATATCATCCACATAACTAAACACAGTTTTTTAGAATCCGGTGTGTTTGTATGTCATTTTTCCAGGTGCGTTGTATCCAACGAGCATGCGCATCAATGAACAGGGACGTTTGGTGGTAAATTTTCGCACCAAGGCTCGTTTCAGGGGTCTGTTTGTGGAGTCTCATTCTGGAGGAAGAATAAAATCAGATGGTGAGACTGACAGATTATTATAACCATGTCACTGTTACTATCCCTCAATAGTGTCACTGAATATACAGATACATTGCTTGAGTGATTAGTTGAAGGCATCACATTTGATTTTTGATTGTAAATTAGTCCTCTAATATGAACTTCTCCCCCCTTTTCATTACCAAGAAACCCCCATGTCCTCCATGGTGATGAGTGTGGACCACCCCGGCCTGACCTTTAACCTCACATTAGTGAGGAGTGAGCCCACTTACAACCAGCCAGTCCAGCAGTGGACCTTCACCTCTGACTTTGCTGTAAGTATGAAATTTGTTTGTGCCCTGGGGCCCTGTGTGCTCAAGCAGCTGGACGGTTACAGATACAGATACAGAATGAGGCTCGAGTATCTGTCCTCTTTGCTCCGTACAGGTGAGAGACTACTCTGGGACCTACACAGTGAAGCTGATCCCCTGCACAACAGCCCAGAATATGGAATACACGCTTCCACCTGTCTGCAGTCCCAGAGAACCCCTCACCTTCGATCTAGACATCAGATTCCAGCAAGTAAGGCAGTTTCTGTTTGATTTGTAAGATCCAAAAGTGACATATTTCTTTGTTTCGTGAAGATTTTCTTTCTTGTCACTGGCTGTCTCTCTTCTTTTGTTATGCTGTACTTTGCTATGCGTCCCTCTTTAGGTGAGTGACCCAGTTGCAGTGGAATTCAGTCTGAACACTCAGATGTTCTTGCTATCCAAGAGGAGCTTGTGGCTCTCTGATGGCTCCATGGGCTTTGGTCAGGAGACTGACATAGCCTTTTCTGAGGGTAAGTGCGCTCTCACTACGTAAAGACTTTTCAGTGCAGTGAAAATTTAAAAGTACTCGTGGTTGTAGATGTTTTTTATCCCATTCTCTACAGGTGAATTTATTTTATATCACTTCATGTCAGCACAATATGAAAATCTACTTGCCAAAAATAAGCCTTGCTTGACCTAGTGTGGCTAATCCATCACAGTGAACATCAGTTTTTTTATTTTTGTTAAATGTGATAATGTTGTGTGACATTTAAAGGAACTGACATCTTATATTTGAGTCTAAAAGCATTGAATTCACAAATCAATTCTAAAAGAAAACCAAAATGCAAACACTGACATCATGAATAGGATAAAGTGAATTTGGTGCTTTTCTTTTCTACCTGGAACATAGTACGGTTGAAAGCAATGGTACTGTATGCTGTGGACATGGTTGACAGTAATATACATGGATTTGTAGTTCAGTGGCTAAAACATACAAAACCGTCTAGGGCCCTTTACATTTATTTTAATTTACTTCCATTAAATATCTGTCCTCCTTGGATTTAAAAGTATAATTTGTAATAATAACTTGGTGTAGACTTTAGGATTCATGTCTTCTTCCTTTATTTCAGGTGATACCATCTACGGCCGTGTGATGGTGGACCCTGTGCAGAACCTCGGGGACTCTTTCTTCTGTAGCATAGAGAAGGTGTTCCTCTGCACTGGTGCTGATGGATATGTTCCAAAGTACAACCCGACCAAGTTTGAATTTGGCTGCCTGGCTGACTCCCCGTCATTGCTCTATAGATTCAAGATTATTGTGAGTATATTCTGGTTTTTAATGTTGCAATTTCATTACAAACAGTAATAATGAATAATAATAATAGTAATAATATTTTACAATCAACACAAAAAATATGTTCCTTTCTTCCTTTATTCTCTTTATACACTACTCACCAGGACAAGGCTCAGCCAGAGACCCAGGCACGTGTGTTTGGTGATGTCAGTTTTAATGCTGTGCTGGCAGTGGATGATCCATCAGCCATGTCCCTCGTCCGACAGCCCGGGTCTGATGGCTTTAGGTTGGACTCTACAGCCATGTTCCAGGTATTCTACATCTTACTGTTCCTCACTGCCAATGACAGATTTTTATTGTGAACCAGCAGCTACAGTAGTAAGTAACTTTGTCATTCAATGTATAAATCTTTAAAAAGTTTTGCTGTGCATGTGCTATTGTGGGATACAGTTGTGAAGTTTGCAGCTATATGAATAGAACTTGAAATATGTAGGCTGTGCCACTCTCCTGTTGTATGTACAGTGTTGTATTTATGTTTTGTATCGACTGGTGGTGATAGCGTTTTATGTTGTATTGTGTCGGCCACAATGGATGTGAGACATTATGGTGATTAAGGCCTCGATGATTGTTAATAATGCAGTTCAGTTATTGTATTTTAAATCATTAAATACATCCAATCAATTCAAGGCTGGTAAATCCATAGTCTAATGAGTCAATTTAACACCAGCAGCTCCCATCTTATCACAAATAAATGTACATAATGAATTTTGCAAGATGTGTTAATTTTGGCCATTTAACTAATTATGTCTGCTCATTTTATAAATTGAACATAATTCTAAGATATGCATCATTTTGTGTTTTCTTCAGGTTGCTGCAGGCCGTGAGTGGTATATTCACACCATTTACACAGTCCGCTCCAAAGAGAATGCCAACAGAGGCATTGGAAAGCGCAGCCTAGAGTACCACTCTTTGGTTTCCACAAGCAACGATCTTTCCTTGACCCCATCGAGCAGCAAAAGTAATCGCTCCAGGAGGTCGACTGGCGATGAAGTCCCAGAGATCGCGGAGGATATCGGAGCAGACAACAACCGTGGTACCAATATCATGCACATCGCTTTGGACCGCACCAAGCGGCGGGCAGGGGGGTCAAATGAGCTTTTTACTGATGGGCTGGAAACTAGTGGGCTGAACGCAAAGGAGGAAGAGGATGGTCTGGTGACTGTGGTGGGGGCACTGGTGGGGCTGCTGCTGACTGTCCTCATTATTGTCACCATCATACTAGTGCTGAGATCCAGACAGAAGGATGGGAAGAAGGGATGGATAGAGGGGGTGCAGGAGGTGGTGAAAGGGTCTGTCAGTACGGAGCCCATGTTGGTGGTGAGGATGCAAGACTGCCACAACAGCTCAGAGGTCTGAGCAATGGATGCTTGTATGTACAGATGGACAAAGGGATGTAGAGTATGTGAGGGATTTTATAAAATTTTTGATTTCCTTTTTTGAAAAACTGGTATTAAATTACTTTCATAACACCAAAAATCTGAGATTGATCATATGCATTAGTGTGCGTGTGTGTGTGTGTGTGTGTGTGTGTGTGTTAGTGGTGGTGTGTGTGTGTGTGTGTGTGTGTGTGTGTGTGTGTGTGTGGGGGGGGGGTTCTATAGTATTAAATCCATTACATACCTTGATAACTGCAACAGAAAACAGCAGAGAAGACAGTCCTATACACTGTCTTCACTTAACATTCCAAATTGTGCTGCTAGTAGCATGGTATTTTCTTTCTCCCTTAATGGCTTTATGGTGTCAAAGTGCCTGAAGCAGCTATATCCCTTCAGGGCAGTCCCAGTCACTAAGAGCACTTTTTCTCATAAAGCTAGTGTCACACAGGCCAAGTCAGAGATTTAGTGCTGCAGGTTTACCTCGGGTAAAGGGGACTGGATAATGTCAATGTTCATACTAAAAGGAATAGTTCCAGTCAAAAAGAACCCTTGGATGTTATCAACCTGCCCCTTTGTCAGTCAAAACTTAACTGAAGTTTGTGAGCCCTGGTACTGCTGTGTGTCCACCAAAATATTAATGGTAACAAGACCATCTTTTCTACAGCATGCAAAGGATACAACAGATTTCTGCACACATTGTGCAGCCTTATTCTAATTTAGTTTCTTGACAATTGCGTTATGCATGCAAAAGTCCAGTGTTTCACTTACTGTCCTCAAAGTTGTAAAGTGCATCAATTGCCAGAGGATAATATCATTGAGGAATATATTGGGTATTGAAAGCCTAAAAGTTTGGCTACAAAACATATAAGATTATGCTGCGTGAGTAGATTTATTTTCATTCTAGGGTGAACTGTGCATTCAGGCATACAATCTTGTCCTGGATTACACAATTTATAATGAAAAACACAAGATGCCACCACCTGTTTCTTATCTGTGAACTAAACCTGCTGAAGTTTCTTATCAGACAGGAGATTAATACCACTGCAGTCAAAATGTATGTTTATTAACCAGTTAATCATTTTATTAATTCACTGTTCTTTATTTTGTTTACCGTATGATGGGGAATGTTAAATGAATTGAACATTTCAGTTGCTGCTGAGTTGGGTTGTTCATTTACTTTGTCACGTGTTTACAGTTAATCACTGCTTCTGTTACCACAATGTTTACTGCTATCCATCCTCTCAGTGTTGTTACTCCACTATGTGTTTCTGTGATGTTGTCATATTTATTCAAAATATGTTGGGCATACTGTTTCCTAATTAAAAAAAATATATATTAATAATAACACTGGTTAATACGTGTGTATAAAGACACTCATCTCAGGAGTTATTTCTTTTACAGACAATGGACCGTGTGGTGTAACGCAATTTACTACTGTTGACTGAAGAGAATCTCTACAGAGCCACTTTCCACTTTTGTGATACACTGCTACTAAGTGTGGTGCTGTGAACATGCAAATACTGTATCCATATCCAATGATTTGACCTTCTTCTCACATTATGTTCCTGTAAGCTTTATTTGTCACTAATGCTGTGTGGGATTTAAGTCTTCTGAGTCATGTTTTCGAACAAAGGAGGCAAACAAAATAGCTGCTTACAAATCAGTATGTCACCATGTAAAAATATTACGTTTGAGGCATTTATAATCTGCTGTCTCGTTTCTTTGTTTATATCACTGGTGAAATTTCTTGTTTACATGTGTTGTTAAACCTGTGTCTTACTCTGCTGATATACAACATGCTGAGATCAGTGTTCCTAAATATTTGTCTTATTATAATGTTGTCAGTCATCATTGTGTAATTATTTCTAATATTTATCAGGGCTATCTTATGTGATGAACCTAAGCCGGAAATCAGCTGAGGTGTGAATCAGCGAGGGATGTGATGGTTTATACATGGAAAAGTCTGATGAAACCCGGTTTTGATTTTTTTGTTCTTGCCCTGATGAATTTGGAGATAGCACCATATCTGACATCAAATGCACTTTTTGAGTCACATCCCTCACAATCCAATCCAAGCTATGCAATGTAATGTATATTCCACAGCCAGTTATCACCATGTATTTTACAATTTCTGCACAAACAATCAAACTTAATATTCAGTCTGTGTCTTTTTATGAATGGGTTTTCATGTATATGTATTTAAGAATAAATAGTGTTGCTTACTAGTTGTTGTTGATTACCAAGTATTGCAGAGCTCTAGAGTTGAGATTTGAGACAGACTTAAGTCAGACTCCAATACAAGGACTTATGACTTGATGGGACTTTACTGCTTTGATACTGGGCATAGGCCTACTTGAGACCTAAAGACTTGACCTGAGACTGGAAAAGCCAAAACATAATATTTGATTTGTATTATAAAGCACTTAGTCTCAGCTATGTAGAAAACCGTATTTACATTTTAATGGTCAGCAGCAGTCAGAGACCTGAGAAACTTGCAATTGATTTGCAACCTGCCCTCATTGACTTGAGACCTGACTTTGACTTGTCCCTTACAAGTTAAAACAGTTCTGTTTATATGCATATCTCACATAAGCACACACATTTCCAAATTACATTTCATAGGCAAATCATAATAATCAACTGGTGTGATTATTAGGAAAGTGAAAAAAATTAAAGAAAGAGACACTAACTGACGTAATGAATAGGCCTTACATTACATATAATCATACAACATATCAGCAGCATCTTTAAATGTCATTTCATTTAAGTGTTATTTTACTTCCCTCGCAAGATATTTTACTTTTTCACATGCGAGTGAGAGAGAGAAGAAATCTGATTGGTTAAGAAGGAAATGACGCACCACAAATGTGCCCGCTTGCTTCCCTCCCTCCTCTTTCTTCACTTCCTGCAGTGGCAGTGTTGTGCTGCTGTCTGTTCGGCTGGTAAACATGGCTACTGCTGGAGCAGCTGGTGACGACCTGAGGAAAGAGCTCACATGTGCAATTTGTCTGGACTTCTTCAAAGACCCTGTTATACTGAAATGCGGACACAATTTCTGTCGGTTTTGCATCTGCATGCACTGGGATGAAAATGGCGGAGACTACGGATATCAGTGCCCTCAATGCCGAACGGTAAATTAATACACGTTAACGTTATGTATACCACGGTGCCCCCCACCCCCCAAGAAATATGTTTAGTTTGTGACCGTATTACTTCTACGTGTAAGCGAATTCAGAGTAGCTGGTTGACGGTTAGCTAGTCTTTGAAAAATTACATTAGCTACGCAGTGTATGTTTTTTTGGGGGGGCTAACGTTAACGTTACCGTTGCTATGATGGCTGGCTAACGCTAAATTATCAGCAGGTAAGTTAGCTAACAATAACGACCTAGCTTTGTGTTTTAGCTATTAATGATGCGTTTTAATGCAGAATAAGTGAATAACCTTATACACTGAACGAAATAATACTGACTTTGGCCTAGGTTATAAGCCGATATCCGCGTCTTTCTCAGTTGCTTTCTTTGTTCTCTCAGGTGTTCAACAAGAGGAGCTTCACTAAAAACTACCTGGTGCAGAACCTGGTCGCTAAACTGAACGATTTGGAGTGTCTGGGGTCTTGCCCTACACCATCTCAACCCGTTAAAGTAGATGGAAAGTGTGACCAACATGGAGAGGAGCTGAAATTGTACTGCCAGACTGATAAAAGGCCCATCTGTGTGGTCTGCAGGGAATCTAGAGCACACAGGTTGGTCCTGTTTGCACCTCCTTTTTTTAATAGGGAAAATATTGACACATTGAATTAAGGTAGCTATTTGTTTGCTCTGAAACAATATATTCCTCTTTTGCAAATGCATCACTGTCACTTTCTTAAACATGAGCACAAGTTTGGTTGCAACTAATTACTAGTCCCTGAGATTGCACAGGTCAGGATGCCAGTTAAATGAATCCATACAAATACATATTAAACTTAATGCCCATGCAGAAGCGCCGAAACCCATGACATGCAATGTTTTAGCTACATTTACATGCATTATGAACTGCAGATATTCCCAGCGTTTGACGCTGGGAATATCTAGTGACAACAGCAGGACATGTAGCTGTTGATGATCATTTTGAGAGGGTTGAACGTGTCTCTTTTCCACTTTATAATAGCATTGCAAACTTTAATGCACATCAGCGTGAGTGTTGTGGAAAATAAGGATTCAGGCAATTGTATACTTTTACGGACATGCCAAGGGACTATGGGCAGAAAATGGCACTTGTGCTACAACCCGGTACAATGCATCACTCCTTGTTCTTATACAAGGTAAATGTTAACTTGTGCGTTGTCCCTGTTTAAATAAAAGCCACCATAGTTTTAACATGAACATAACATCAATATGTGCAAAGTTATACCATTCAGATTCAAAATTCTACCAGCCACCCTTTGAATAACTACTTAAAGATGAACATACTTTGCTTAGCTTGTTTCCAAAAGATAGTCTGTGTCATGTATCTTGGCTTATGCAAAATATAGCTTGCCTTGCAACATAATCTTCTGCCCTTGATGTCATGTCCTTCACTTTTTGCAGAGTACCAACTCTTATCTGTGTCTGTTGGCCTCTAAACTTCATCAGTATACCCCCATTGGGCCTTTTAGTGTTTTGTACTGTTAAACTGTTGTGTTAAGCTTACAGTTTAATGATTGACAAGTAGATATTATTACCCAAATAGTCATGTGAAGTTAAAGTCTAACTGAAATTATTGACTGTTTTTAGAGTGGTGAAGAATTGCTTTCCGTTTTGGTCTCACTGAGAGTGTAACAGAATTTAATGGTCTGTGTGTGCGTGTGTCTGTGTCCTCTTTTGCTTTTCATCGTGTGTAAGAAACCTGTCCTTAACTGTATTCCATTACAATCCCAGCCAGCCATTGTGGCTGTCTGTGATTGGGTGAAGAAAGTGATAAAGATAACCACAGATCAAAACGGTGGTGATATCTTCCAGAGCAGAGGACATTTGATTTCACTGCAGAACTTCACATGTACAATACATGGGCTTTAGCAAACATCAGGGCTGGGGAAATGTTTAAGGGTGAATTAGTCACTAAGCAACAGGGCGCATGGTGTGTATTTGTGTGCACCTTTTCAACATGAATGCAAGTAAAAGACATCTTAGGTTAGAGTTCCTATAGCATGCACCCCATGTTAAAATGCATCCTGGGAGGGGCGGCCTCTAGCTCACCCAGTAAGAGCATTCGCCCCATGTTGGTTGAGTCCTGCAGCGGCGCGGGTTTGAATCTGACCCGCTTCCCTTTGCTGCGTTTCATCCCCCATCTCTCTCTCCCCCTTTCTGGTCTAGCCACTGTCATTAAAGGAAAAAGCCCCAAAA